>JARHVA010004076.1:0-22500 GCA_037957365.1 Torreya grandis
TAAAACTTGTATCCTTCTCACCTTGGACTAATATTTCATGATATTTCTCAACCTTGATTATGAGCCTCTCATGCTTATCCTTCAAATAACCTAACTCAACCTTCCATTGATTACACTCTTCTTATCTTGATTTCAAACTTGAATATGCAACCTCTAGCTGATTCTTAAGATCCTAATTAAACATCTTGATTCTATATCCAACTTAGAATCTAAGATAAACACCTAATTTTTTAAGAGCCTCAACCATAGATTTCAACTCTTGATTCTCCTTCTTTAGCTACTTGGCCATCATGCTTTCCCCAATCCACCTTTAAGATGTTAAACTCTTTCTTAAGGAACTTGTTCTAATACCAATTATTAAGCATGGAATATACTAATTCATAGTATATCATATATCTTTTACTTAATCAAATTAATTTAATTTAACCACTTAGTTACACATTCAAGATATGCAATAAAACTAAAAGAAATAATATGCATCACATGAGAATGAGAGAGAGAGAGAGAGAGAGAGAGAGAGAGAGGAGAGAGAGAGAGAGAGAGAGAGAGAGAGAGAGAGAGAGAGAGAGAGAGAGAGAGAGAGAGAGAACATATTTTATGTGGAAACCCAAAGTGGGGAAAACTAAAGAGAACAATCTCAAGTATATAAATGAGCACCAACTCAAGTTTACAATGTTCACAAGCACCAACTTGTAGGAGCCCCAACCCCTTTATTGAGCACCAACATAGCAATTATTCATGAGCACCAACCCATAGGAGCACCAACCCCTCTTATCTATAAAACACCACTATCTCTCAATGTTGCTTTCTCAACAAAAGATAGCACACTATTATATCTCTTCTCTTTCTCTGCTCTCCTTTACTCTTCTCAACTAGATAAAATCATTCACTTACATACATCAAAATGTCTTCCCAAGCCTCTTTTTATATCCTTCCAAATGACCTTTGGAATTCACCATTTGAGACTTTTCAATTCACATAGAAAATGGTGCCAAACTTGTCTTGTATGACCCCTCAAATTCCTCAAGGTGACCCTTCATGGGAAAATGCATCCTTTCCCTCTTTTGTCTTTATCTGGTGACTCTTCAAATTCCTCAAGGTGACCCTTCATGGGAAAATGCATCCTTTCCCTCTTTTGTCTTTACTTGGTGACTCTTTGACTTCCTTATGGGCCATATTTTGTATTTATGCAACCAAAAACATATTCTTTAATATTTAATTAATATTAACACACTTTATCCAAGATATGAAAATTAAAAACACCTTTAGATATTAAATGCTATATTGATAGATTTTTGACATTAATTAAAATATTTCCAAAAATATCCCCCTTTGTTATTGATGGAAACCTTAAACTGAAACTACAACATTTTAAAAACCTATACTTCACATGCTAACTTGAAACTGAGACCTACACAAACTACAAATTGAATCAACTGAAAACATGTAGTAACTCCCCCTCATTGTAGCATCCTATTTTTTGAACCTATTCTTGTATTTCTCCCCCTTTAACATCAATGGTAAAGAGTTTGTCCTGGAGCTAACACTTAGCTCCCCCTCAACTGATATATAAATTAATCTGTCAAGTCACCTTCATGACTTTCTTGTCATGCAACACAAACAACACCCAATAACATCCACCATTCTTTAATTTTTGTTAAAAGTGTCTCCTTGAATCCTAGAAGAGACACCCCACACAAAGGGTCCTAGAAAAAAATGATCTCAGGAGATGCCCACATCTCCTCTATTACTTCCTTGATCTTCTTGAAACTATAAGACTAATTTATTTCTCTTAGAATCCATTTAGGCATGTCTAACTTGTTTGACTCACTAACCTCAACATCCATGATGTTGTTCATCTTCTCAACTCTTGCAATTATCTTATCTTGACAAGGCTCATGCTCAAATGTAACAAGAGATTCTCTTTGATCTATAGGCTATTTAGGACTAGTATTCATTATCTTTTCTAATAATAAGAGTTCCACATAGTCCTTCTTATCTGATTCTTTCTCCATTGTAGCAAGTAATCTATTCTCACTCAGCCTCAACATGATCAACCTTTACTGTATTAGGTCCCCAAACCTAAGTTTGGCCCTTCTCATTCCTTCGAGGGGCTTTGTATCCTTTGACATACCTTGAGGATCTCTTTACTCCATTTGGATATAATTTAGCAATATGGCCAACCTTATGACAACAAAAACAAATAACATTTCTCATACCTTTTCCTTGAAGATGACTGAAATCTCTCTTTGATTGATTAATTCTCCTTAAATAGTCTCTTTCCCTGTGAACAACATGATGACAAATAAAAAAATGGCGATGAAAAGAATTAGAAAACCTGAAGGCAGTGGGATACCTAATTGGCTTCTTCAATTTGCCTTTAAAACTTGTATCCTTCTCACCTTGGACTAATATTTCATGATATTTCTCAACCTTGATTATGAGCCTCTCATGCTTATCCTTCAAATAACCTAACTCAACCTTCCATTGATTACACTCTTCTTATCTTGATTTCAAACTTGAATATGCAACCTCTAGCTGATTCTTAAGATCCTAAATAAACATCTTGATTCTATATCCAACTTAGAATCTAAGATAAACACCTAATTTTTAAGATCCTCAACCATAGATTTCAACTCTTGATTCTCCTTCTTTAGCTACTTGGCCATCATGCTTTCCCCAATCCACCTTTAAGATGTTAAACTCTTTCTTAAGGAACTTGTTCTAATACCAATTATTAAGCATGGAATATACTAATTCATAGTATATCATATATCTTTTACTTAATCAAATTCATTTACTTTAACCACTTAGGTACACATTCAAGATATGCAATAAAATTGAAAGCAATAACATGCACCCCATGAGAGAGAGAGAGAGAGAGAGAGAGAGAGAGAGAGAGAGAATATTTTATGTGGAAACCCAAAGTGAGAAAAACCATAGAGAATAATCTTAAGTACATAAATGTGCACCAAATCAAGTTTAAAATGTTAGTAAGCACCAACTTATAGGAGCACCAACCCATTTTATGAGATAAAACACAACAATGATTCATGAGCACTAACCCATAGGAACACCAACCCCTCTTGTGTATAAAACACCATTATCTCTCAATGTTGCTTTCTCAATAAATGATAACACACTAATATATCTCTTCTCTTTTCTCTACTCTCCTTTTCTCTTCTTAGCTAGATAAAATCATTCAATTCCATACATCAAAATGGTTTTCCAAGCCTCCTTTTATATCCTTCCAAATGACCTTTGGCATTCACCTTTTGAGACCTTTCAATTCACATAGAAAATGGTGCCAAACTTATCTTGTATGAACCTTCAAATTCCTCAAGGTGACCCTTCTCAAGAAAATGCATCCTTTCCCTCTTTTGTCTTTATCTTGTGACTCTTCAAATTCCTCAAGGTGACCCTTCATGGAAAAATGTATCCTTTCCCTCTTTTGTCTTTACTTGGTGACTCTTTGACTTCCTCATGGGCCTCTTTTGTCTTTATGTAACCAAAAATATATTTGTTAATATTTAATTAATATTAACACACTTTAGCTAAGATATGAACATTAAAAATACCTTTAGACATTAAATTCTATATTTTTAGACTTTTGACATCTATGACAATATTTCCAATAGCACTCTTAAAGGGAGAACTACATATGGCTTGATCCCTCCTCAGAGTATTGGTATGTAGCAGCATGCCCACATATAAGGTGTAAAGCACATCCAGTGCATCTTACACACACAAACCCCTTTTCCCCATTTTCCAAAGTTTCTTTCAATTTCATATAAGATAAAATTACATTAATAATTAGATCTATAGGGATCTATATTGACAGTGAAGACCTAAAAATTGGTACATAGGCTCACATTGAGTGGATAAACAAAATAAAGAAAGCTTAAATACTCAAGACAATAGAGCCAGAGAAGGACTACAGTTCTGGATCCTAGGGTGTCTAGTTCTATAACTCCTATCCAATTAGAAAATGAAGTTTAGGATTCTATTTATGATAGTGTCCCAATCTTGCACACAAATTTCTAGTTCCTATCTTAGTTGAAACAGTCTAGAATAAGTTAAGTTTAATTTCTCTCTCTCACTACTATTTTTTGAAAAGGTCCAATTGTAATTTAATTTCATAAATTAGTAGATTTAATTAAGAATATTATTTACTAATTTCTCCTACTTATTCCCATTTATTAAATAGGAATAAAACTCCATTATTCTCAAAAATAAAAAATCATTTGGTGAATCTGACTTCAAATTTTGCATAAAAACCCTAAGGTAAATTTCTAGCTGATTTTTCCCATTAATTTTTGAATTTTTATTGAATATTAAAATATAAAATTCCTCTCAAATTTTAAAATTTTGTAGTAAATTTTAAAATAAATTTATTTCAAACTCTAGTTGCATACACTAGGTCCTAGTAATTTTCTAGCATTAATCCAATAATTTCTTGATTTTTTGCTTGCACATATAAACAAAAAATTTATCTCAAATTTTAAAATTTTGTAGTAAATTTTAAAATAAATTTATTTCAAAACCTAGTTGCATCAACTAGCTCACAATAATTTTTCAATATTTTCTAATCATTTTCTAAATTTTTAGTTGCATATTAAAAGTAAAAAATCATTTCAAATTAGAAAAATTCATAGTACTTTCAAAAAAATATTTTTCTCAAAACCCTATTTGCATCTACTAGGCCCCATTAAATTAAGCACTTTCCCATAAATTTCTAAATTTTTTCTTGAATACTTAACTTAGAAATTCAATTTCAATTTCAAAAATTCATAGTATTTTGTAAAAATATTTTTAAAAAATCCTTACTTGTATGTACTAGCTTCTATTTGATTCTTTAGGTATCCCTTTGTGTCCATAATTATTAAGGTGTGGAGCCTAAAAGCTTCACATATGAGTGCATTACCAAAGTTGCAGGTTTACACAGTCACCGGCGTCAGTCAGGAGCGATCGACATCAGTCCGATGCAGTTGAAGAGACGCCGGCGTCGGTAGAGGATCGATTGACGTCGATCACAGACAAGCAGGCAGGAACCGGGGTTAGTTACCTGTGCATCTAAAATGCTATTTTTGAGGACAAAAACAAGTGTTTGCATGATGAGTTTAAGTCTTAGTCTTAAGTTCGCATTTCTATTATTAGTAAGATTGTTTTTAGAGCCCTTGTTCAAGAGGCTTAATTGTTGGTTGTAAGTGCATGCTCAAGTCTCCTAATTCTATATGTAGAATTAGATCTTTTTAACTTAGTGTGATTATTGTAGTAGTTCATTGTATGTGAATGTTGAAGAATAGTATAGAGTTGTATCAATCCAAGTTGTTGGAATTGATTGTGCTTGAGAGAGAGAGCTCTTGAGGGATAGAGATCTAGAGAGAGATCTTGTGCATCTGAGAGAGGTGTGGAAGAAAGAAGTTTCTTCAATTGTATTCCTTTTGTAAAGAGTTTAATACAAGTTTCAGGGTGGTTTCTTATATCTCTTATTCTTTGCTATTATTTGATTCTAGTTACTTATCTATCTGATTTAATTCTGTGGTTTATTGCTTTCATAAGTGTAATCATCTTGTTGGTTGATCCCCAACAAGTGGTATCAGAGCCTTGGTTGTAGGTTTAGAGTTTGATATCCAATAATTGGTATCAAATCTTAGGTTCACTAACAGGCGGTTTAGATCTGTGTAGTGTGTATTGATTACAAGTTGCTCATAAGAGTTTTTGTAGGGATTTCTGTTTGAGTGGGAGAAGCAATGGCAGAAACTATCAACATTGGAGGATGCAGATAGAGGACTATCTATATCAGAAAGATCTTTACTTACCGTTAGGTGGGATTGCAAAGAAGCCCACAAACATGGAGGATGAAGAATGGGAAGTTCTTGATAGAAAGGCTCTGGGGTCTATAAGACTGAGTCTAGCATCTACTGTGATATCTAATTTATCACAGGCAAAAACAACGGTAGAGTTGATGACTACTTTAGCAAATTTGTATGAAAAACCCTTAGCTTCTAATAAGGTATATCTTATGAAGCAGCTATTTAATTTGCATATGCAGGAAGGTGGACCTGTATCTAATCACCTGAATGATTTCCATGGTATTGTAAATCAATTAAGTTCAGTCAAAATTGTATTTGATGATGAAATAAAAGCTCTTTTAATATTATGTTCTTTTCTTGAAAGCTAGCATAGATTAGTAATGGCAGTTAGCAATATTGCATCTGCATCAAATATTTTAAAAGTAGAGGATGCTGTTAGTGTTATCTTGAATGAGGTAATTCACAGGAAAAGCACAGAAGAGACATTTGGGAATGCTTTAAGTTTTGAGAGCAGGGGAAGGCAAAAAGAGAAGAGCAAGAAAGAGAGATCAAGATCTAAGTCTAAGGAGAGAGGCAGATCTAAATCCAGAAATGGTAGGAAGCCACAATGCTGGAATTGTGGAAAGATGGGACACATAAGCAGAGATTGCTAGTCAAAGCCTAAGGAGGACAATCAGCACGAAGGAAAAGAAGAAGCAAAGGTTGCAGGTATTGCACAAGATGCTTTAATATTCTCTTTGCATAATAATATAGAATCTTGGGTGTTATATTCTGGTGCATCTTTTCATGCTACCCCTAATAGAGAATATTTTTGTGACTATATCCATAGAGATTTTGGAATAGTATCTAGGGGATGATGAGCCTTGTAAAATTATTGGCAAAGGTAAAGTGCAGCTGAAAATGCAGAATGGCAACACATGGGTGTTGAGAGAAGTTATGCATGTTCCTAGCTTGAAGAGAAATTTGATTTCTGTAGGAAAGTTAGGGGATGAGGGTTGTACAGTAACACTCATAGCAGAATCTTGGAAGGTGACCAAGGGTGCACTTGTTATGGCCAGAGGTAAGAGAGTAGGTACTCTCTATTTATGTAATTATGTTACTAACAATTCTCCTTCTGTATTATCTACTTCAGATGTGGATGCAAAATTGTGGCACTCAAGGCTTGGCCACATGAGTGAGAAGGGGATGTCAATTCTTAAGTCTAAAGGTAAGCTTTCAGATTTGAAAAGCATGGATCTAAAATTTTGTGAGCACTGTGTATTTGGAAAATAGAAAAGAGTTAGTTTTCTCAAGACTGGGTCTACAAAGAAGAAGCATAAGTTGCAGCTTGTTCACACAGACGTGTGGAGACCAACTCAGGTAGCTTCTATTGGAGGATCACAGTACTATGTTTCGTTCATAGATGATGCTACAAGAAAGGTATGGATCTATTTTATTAAGAAGAAATCTGATGTATTGGAGACTTTTAAGATTTGGAAAGCTATGGTTGAGAATGAAATAGGCAAAAGATTGAACTGCCTGAGATCTAACAATGGTAGAGAGTTTTGCAGTTATAAGTTCAACTAGTATTGTTACATGCATGGAATCCATAGGCAAAGGACGGTTCCAAGGACACCTCAGCAGAATGAAATTGCTAAAAAGATGAACAGAACAATCATGGAGCATGCAAGATGTATGAGATTGCATGCTGGTTTGCCCTTAGAGTTTTGGGCAGAAGCTGTTGACACTGTAGTGTACCTGATTAAAAGAGGACCCTCTACAGCTCTAGATGGTGGAATTCCAAAAGAGGCTTGGACAGGTAAAAAGGTAGATCTCTCTTTTCTCAAAGTTTTTGGTTGTGAAGCCTTTGTCCACGTAGATAAGGAAAATAGAAAGAAGCTGGATGCTAAGTCTATGAGGTGCACATTTATTGGCTATGGCTCAGATGATTTTGGTTTCAAATTTTGGAATTTAGGAACTAACAAGATAATTACGAGCCATGACGTTGTTTTTAATAAAAAAGTGATGTATAGTGATCAACTGAAGAAGCTGAATCAATTTGGGCAGAGCAATGGTGAATTGGACGAGGTGACGGTCCAAAATGAGCTCACGAGAAAAAGAAATAATCACTTGTAGGAAAACACAGAGACCGACGTCGGTAAGATAGGAACCTACATCGATAGAATAAAATTTGATGTCGGTCATACAGAGACCGATGTCGGTAGGACAGGCACCAGCGTCGGTCAGGAAGAACTGACGTCAGCCAATAACAGGTCTGGAGTTGACCAAGGTCGGTCACTGTCAGAGAATTTGGGTGGACAACATGTTGTGAATGAGTCTCAGACACCCATCAGGAGGTCAGAAAGGAAAAGTAAGCCTCCAATTAGATATTCTCCTTCATTATTCTATTTATTGCTAACTGATGGTGGAGAACTAGAGAGTTTTGAAGAAGCAATATAGGTGGAGTCTAAGAGTCAGTGGGAGCATGGCATGGTTGAAGAGATGGAGTCCTTAAGAGAGAACCAAACATGGGATTTGGTTGAGTTGTTAGTTGGTAAGAGAACACTGAAGAACATATGGACCTATAGCTTGAAGGAAGGTGAGAATGGATAGATGAGATATAAGGCCAGATTGGTAGTGAAAGGATTTGCACAAAAGCCAGGTATTGATTTTGGTGAGATTTTTTCTCTTGTTGTTAAGATGACTTCTATATGGATTGTACTATCTTTGGTTGCTGTTGAGGATTCACATCTTGAGCAGCTAGATGTTAAGACAGCATTTTTTCATGGAGATTTGGATGAGGAAATTTATATGGAACAGCCGAAAGGATTTGAGGTCAAAGGTAAGGAGAAGTTAGTGTGCAGATTGAAGAAAAACTTGTATGGCCTCAAGCAAGCTCCTAGACAGTGGTATTTAAAATTTGATAGGTTTATGACTGAGCATGGCTACAATAGGTGTCAATCTGACCATTGTGTGTATTTCAAGAGATTGGATAATGGTAGATATATTATTCTATTATTGTATGTAGATGATATGCTGGTTGCAGGATCACACATGTATGATATCTCTGAGCTTAAGGTGAAATTAGCTCAAACTTTTGCTATGAAAGATTTGGGAGCAGCAAAGAAAATCCTTGACATGAGCATTAAGAGAGATAGGAAAAATCATAGGTTGATATTGTCTCAAGAGGATTATGTGGACAAGGTGTTGAAATGGTTCAATATGCAGGATGCTAAATCGGTAAGCACACCTTTGGCTGGACATTTTAAGTTGAGTAAAGAACAATGTCCTAATTCACATGATGAGGTAGAGTACATGAGTAAGGTCCATACTCTTCTGCAGTAGGGAGTTTGATGTATGCAATGGTGTGTACTAGACCAGCTATTGCCTAAGCAGTGGGAGTGGTAAGTAAGTATATGGCCAATCCAGGTAAGGAACATTGGAAATCAGTTCAGTGGATCTTTAGATATCTGAGAGGAACCAACAGTAGGCACTTGTGCTATGGAGGTTCAGATACTTCTCTACATGGTTATGTAGATTTAGATATGACAGGTGATTTGGATGGCAGGAGGAGCACTACAGGATATGTTTTCACTATAGGTGGAATGACGGTTAGCTGGATATCTAAGTTGCAGAAGGTTGTTGCCTTGTCAACTACAGAAGTAGAGTATATTGCAGCCACAGAGGCTAGCAAAGAGATGATATGGATGACATGATTCATGGAAGAGCTTGGAAGGGAGCATGGGAGTTGCAAATTGTATAGTGACAGTCAGAGTGCAATCCATTTGGCTAAGAATTTAGCCTTTCATTCAAGAACCAAGCACATATAGCTAAGGTACCACTTCATATGGCAGGTATTGGAAGATGGTGATTTGAAGCTAGAGAAGATCCATACAGATAGGAATCCTGCTGATATGTTAACCAAGCTGGTTACAAAGGAGAAGTTGAATCTTCATTCAACTTCTGTTGGTCTTCATGATTGAGTTGAAGATGGAGGAGCTAGAAGATGTTGCTGTACAGGTATTGGTGCAGCTGTTTATCTCCAAGTGGGAGATTGTTAAGGTGTGGAGCCTAAAAGCTTCACATATGAGCGCATTACCAAAGTTGCAAGTTCACACAATCACCAGCGTTAGTCAGGAGTGACTGACGTTAGTCTGGTGTAGTTGAAGAGACGCCAGCATCGATAGAGGATCGACCGACGTCAGTCACAGGCAAGCAGGCAGGAATCAGAGTCGGTTACCTGTGCATCCAGAATGCTATTTCCAAGGACAGAGCCAAGTGTTTGCATGATGAGTTTAAGTCTTAGTCTTAAGTTCACATTTCTATTATTAGTAAGATTGTTTTTAGAGCCCTCGTTTAAGAGGCTTAACTATTGGTTGTAAGTGCATGCTCAAGTCTCCTAATTCTATATGTAGAATTAGATCTTCTTAGCTTAGTGTGATTATTGTAGTAGTTCATTGTATGTGAATGTTGAAGAACAGTACAGAGTTGTATCAATCCAGGTTGTTGGAATTGATTGTACTTGAGAGAGAGAGCTCTTGAGGGATAGAGATCTAGAGAGAGATCTTGTGCATCTGAGAGAGGTGTGGAAGAAAGAAGTTTCTTCAGTTGTATTCCTTTTGTAAAGAGTTTAATACAAGTTTTCAGGGTGGTTTCTTGTATCTCTTGTTCTTTGCTATTATCTGATTCTAGTTACTTATCTATCTAATTTAATTCTGTGGTTTATTGCTTTCATAAGTGTAATCATCTTGTTGGTTGATCCCCAACAATAATCAAATTTTAAAAATGATGCTCATTTATTTACAAAATTTTCTTATATTTCTTGAAAATAATAAGGAAACCATAATGGGTCCTATCATGTACATGAATGATGAAGTCTATCATATTTTAATATAAAGCTTCATTCTTTGCATTTCATGCTTATTTTTAATTATATGGGATGATGTTAAGCAAGTTATTCTTAAACATGTTAATACATATCTTGCATCACCTCCCTTGGAGCCTCTACCCCATCTTGAGTCATGTTGCATGGTCCATGTTACTCTTCCCTAGGTCACTACCCATCGCCAAAGAGCCCAATTGACACCCTTTGTCCCTCCACCACCTCGACCCATCGATTATATTCACTCTCCTCCCATAGCTACTACTAATCCTATATGGATAGTAGATAATACAGTTAGAGCTATTAATCGACATGCCACTATGCCTCTTCCACCTAGATAGGAGCCCCATCACCCTTCTATTCCTACCCATCCTAGGCCTAACCCACCCATATAGGCAGATTTACACAAGGCATATGACATTGTTGATCAGATGAGAAACACTCCAGTTAAGATTTCCATGTTAGAACTACTTCAAAAAGATAATATATTCAAGGACATTCTTTATCATATACTCACTCAGACTTTTATGCCTATTGATTTAGAACCTTTTTATTTTGCATTAGTGGTCAACACCTTAAAAAATATAAAAGATGCAATTTATTTTGACAATGAGGACATGCCTTATCAAATAGTTATTGATCAAAATTTGCCATTAAATATATAAATTCAAGCCAAAACTAGTGCAATTAAGAGAGTTCTTATTGATAGTGGTTCCAGACTTAATATATGTAATATCACATTCTTACAGGCCATGGGTGTAGATATAGAATCAATGCAAAAATCATATAAGAACATTTGAAGATTTGATGATATACCATGATAGATATTAGGCACCATTACTTTGGATATCATGGTAGTACCCGAAACCCTCTCTACATAGTTCTAGGTCATGTCAGGTCCTCTCCACTATAATATTTTACTTGGATGACCCTAGATATATACTATGAGGGCCATTCCTTCTAATCTCCATTGATGTGTTAAGTTTCTCCATGAGGGATATCTATACACATGTCTAGCAAAAAACCAACCATTTAGATATTATCAAACTATAGAGTCTTCTTCGACTATTTTTCCAGATGGGACACCTTATCTCATAGTATAACCACCACCTCATTGAATTTCTCTTGATCAGATACATACATATGAGGTTGGAGAGACTAGCACTTGTCTCACTCCTCCACTTATAGTCATACCTTTGGCTCTAGATATTTTGCTAGTCATAGTAGCTTCAACCATTCTAGCTACTCCATCAATCATAGTTTTGACACTTATTACACATCCATAATCACCGATAGTAGTACTAGTAGTTCCAATTGATTCCATAGTTACTCCACTAGTTATAGATACTTTTGCAATAGTACCATCTTATACTACTATAATAATGAGACTCCTATATCACAGTTACCCCTTATGGTAAATTCCGAGTTACCATATGTACATGATGTTGATATGGATTCACAAGCTTCTTCAAATAATACCCACACTCACAAATGACTATTTGTATGGATTGAACTTTACACCAGTCAGCCCAAGAGAGTACTTAGATGACTCTAGAGATCTCATTCCACATCTTACATTAGTTTTAACATCTCATATTACACTCTTAGGATATACTCCACATTCACAGTCATAAATAAATCACTTAACACATATAGTTCGCATGGTTACCTCTATGGATATAGAGTCAGTTATTTAGATTCAGGTAGGCAAAACATAACATCAACAATAATTTATGTTATAGATATTACTTGATCATGGATTGATCACATTACCTATAATACAACATAGATCTATCAATAGATTATCACATTAGGATGGTCACCCATTTTGTACTTTTCATAGGATTACAGGCTATGATAAAAACTCATGTAAAAATTTATAGTAGAGATTGGATAAACTACAATATCAAGGTATTATTTAGATTATAGCACCACTAGTATCACCATCTCCACCACTTCCACTAAAGTCCTCTACTAGCAAGGCTAAACATATCAGAGTAGAGTCAACATCTCCACCACCATAGCAACCTTCAGTTCACCTTTGGTGTGATGACACCATGAACATAACATCTATAGAATATGATGATACTTATGATGATGATCTCAAGGCATTTGATGATGGTCATGACCCTTTCTTCCATTTCCATCCCTAGTGGGCTCCATCCTTGGATCCCTTCCCCCATCCAACATAGTCTTTATATCATTGTGTACATATTACTTTATTTACATGCTTGTACATAGTCTCTTTCCAAATTTTCTTGTACATAATCTCTTCTGCTTCCTTATACATAGTTCAAATCTTCTAATATATATATATATATATAATATTTTAAAAATCCAAAAACATTCAAAAATAACAAAACACCAAAAACATTTTGATTGTATGAATCATCCATGTTTTACATTGATAATATCATGCTAGGACTTACATTTAATATTTCATGCTATTGTATGTCTCTTTATCTACATTACCATGCTTCACTTGATCTTCCTTGAGTGTGTGTAGTGACATTCAACTACTTGATTGCTTCACTCTACCCATTGAGGGGACATCCTAATTCTACATTTGAGACACACATCGATATATCTTCTCCCTAGGGTCTTCTTCTACATGACTACACCATCTAGGTTATGTCATTTCTACACCACCCACTAAAAGATATCATGTTAATGTATATTACTTACTAGATTACATAGATTATTATATCAACATTTCACTAGTATCTAGCACTTGTGTATCTCTTAGCATATACCTAGTCTTATACTAAACATGTCTTATATACTTTCACTCTTGTTTTAATTAGTTAGATGTGATTTTATCTTTCCAGTTAGTATATGCTTTCTCTTCTTGCTTAGTGTAGCTTGTTAGATTGTATTTCTAGTTCTTACTTGTCTCTTGTATGTACCTTAGGACATTTTCCAATGTCCTTTGATTTTATTCATGTGTGTGCCTTAGGACATTTGCTAATATCCTTTTCTTGTATTCTTTTATGTGATTGTGGCCCTTGTGCCAACTTTGTTTGCTCAACTTGTATGTGTATGTGGCATTTGAACATGCTTTGTATGCTTGATTTTTAGTTTGAGTGACATGTGCCCATGTCCCTTGTTTGATTGGCCCCTTCGCAACTCTTGTATGATTCTTGCTTCTTGCTTCTTGATTTGTGTGTTAGTTTCTTGATTGATTATCAATTGTTTTAATGCCATGATCTATATCATGCATTTTCTTATTTTCTTGGATGCCATGATGGACATCATGATCCATCCCTCCTTGAAAAAACTAACAACTAACAAATTGATAACTAAATTTTTTAATTCTAGTTTAGTATATTGCACATGCTATTACATTATTACATCTATCTAGCCATACCATGTTTGATATAACAATCTCTTAAATCAAACCATGCTATATCTTGAGATATCTTATTGATTAGCATTGCTATATCATGTATATTTATAGCTTAACACACTTGTCGAGCTTCTTCTTCTAAGGGAAATCATTGCAAGGTACCTATTCATACCCTTAGAAGAGAGGGAAATAAATAAAGGTTTTGCTTCAGAGATCAAATCTCTTAATCAGTCAAAAAATCTAGTTTTAAAACAACTAGAATAACAACCAGTCATCAAACCACTCAGAACAAACTAGAAAAATCATCAAGATTCTAGAATAGTGATCAATTTTAGCCTAGGATAATAGAACCAAGGCTAAATTATAGTGTTAGTCACTAGGGTGTCCATTTTTTACACTCCTATCCAAACAATAGAAAAACCAAGTTTTATAGTAGGCAAAAAGGCAGGTTTAAGTATAGTTTTGCACAATCAAACCAATTTAGATCAATAATTTTTAGTACAATTTTTTTAGAGAATCTAAATATAGGGGGAATCATTGTGACATGATTGGTTCTCACTTCCAATTTTAGATATGATATTTGGTATAACTTCTAGATTAGAATCCATGTTTTAGACACCAGTGATTGAGGGTAGATTGCACATCACTTTTGCGTCTTATTCTTTTAATTTTTAGCATTACCCAGGCATGCTTAGTATTTGCATGCCTTATTCCATCTATAGGTGGTTGGAATCATTTTGAAGTGGATTTCATACAAGCCTAACCTACACATTCTTGAGTACCTAAGTTCCTAAGTGGCTTCCACATAAGCCAAATTTTTAGTTTTGGAGTGGATTTTATACAAGCCTAATCTCCATCTTTTTTGAATTAGCCAACATTGGCCTAATTTTTACCATGCATTTGGATATCCACACCACATTTTAAAATTTATAGAGCATTCAAGAGCTTCAAAATCCATCTCATATGACATAAACATTCATACATATCAATATCAATTCTTAGCTTCACTTCATAGGGTAATGATGGAGCCAAAGAGCTAGCCTTTATATTCTTGAGCCACCTATTTGGAGGGACTGGACACAATCAAAACACCAATCAACACATGTATGGCCACCTAGCTTCACTTAGTGGGAAATGATGGAGCCAAAGGGAAAAACTTTATATTCTTCAGCCACACATTCAAAGGGGTTGGACACACAATCCAAATAATGATTAACATAAGAATGATCATCTAGCTTCACTCAATAGGTAATGATGAAGCCAAAGGGCCAACTTTTGTTTTCTTGAGCCACTTTATAAGAAATTTAGCACTCAACTTTTTTTCATGATATAACTTTTGGTATAGCATCATCTAGCACATCCAACATTACTTAGCCTTACTTAGTATCACAACATGTTCTATATTGGTTCATATACCTAGTGAGGTGTATTCATTCCTTTCTCTTCCTCTCTCTCTTACTCAGCTTTGTATGTTCTTATTTTATATCACATTTAATAAAAACTAATCTACCTTTTACTTTCCTTTCATAGATTAAAACTTGTACAATGTTCTCTCTATGCACCATCCAACATTACTCAACATCACAAGCTTTATGGGCTTAACCTTTGTAGGTAACTTTAGGTACACTTTCTATTTTCCTTTATCCTAGTATTTCACTTTTATGCATCACTAGAATAAAGGGGGGTAAATGTAGTCATAAAAATGCAAAATTTATCAACTTACGTATGACTAATGACACCCAATCCATAGGTCCCTCTTGCTTGCTCTCATGACCCTCTTAGGATTACTTTAATTGATTCCTAGTCATCCGTGGCCTTTTGGACTTGACTACAGCTGAGCCAGGACCCTGTCTTCATGAATAATCCATCCCCCAAGTCTCATCTACTTAGGACAATAGTGCCAAAGTTGGACTTAGCACTAGACCCTAGGGTGTCCCCTTTTTATCACTCATATCCAATCATAATTTGAGCCCAGAATACCATTTTTTCTTGATTTTTCTTGTTCATTGTGTCAGCCTAATCTAGTTTCATCTAATCGATGACCAATAGATCCATATATAAGCCCATTCAAAGATCATTTGGAATGGGTTGGAAAATATCATTCAAGCAAGCAAGAATACAAGCAAGACCATTCAAGCAATCTTCCCTATTCTTTGTATACAACCAACCTATACACTTCTAAGCCAATTCAAGTCCTTACACCAGTCCCTAAGCATCTCAAGAATACCCAATTTTATCATTCATTATATTTCATTTAATATTGAACCAAGAACTCTTAAAGGGAGAAATATATATGGCTTGATCCCTTCTTAGAGTATTCGTATGTAGGCAGTGTGCCCACACACAGGGTGTGAAGCACGTCTAGTGCATCTTACACACACTAACCCCTTTTCTCCATTTTAAAAAGTTTATTTTAATTGAATATAAGATACAAGTACATGAATAATCAGCTCTAAATGGATATTTGTTGACATCTAGGACCTAAAAATTGGTACACAAGCTCGCACTGAGTGGGTGAACAAAACCTAAAAAGCTTAAATCCTCAAGACAACATTGGATAAGGACTATAGTGCCAGAGCCTAGGGTGTCTAGTTATGACACTCCTATCCAATCAAAAAATAAAGTTAAAGGTTATATTTATGAAATTTTCCTAGTCTTTCACACAAATTTTTAGACCTTGTCTTAGTTGGAATAGTCCAAAATAAGTTAAGTTTAATTTCTCTCTCTCACTACTATTTTTAGAAAAGGTCTAATTGTAATTTAATTTCATAAATCAGTAGATTTAATTAGGAATATTATTTAATAATTTATCCTACTCAAAAAAAATTATTAAATATAAATAAAACTCCATTATTCCCAAAAATAACAAATCAAATAGTGTTTTAAAGATCTGCCAAGCTTTAAGTGCTTGAGAAGCCTAGTCATGGCACTAGTCATAGCTTGTAAAGTCCTAGTGAGAAGGTTTGAGCATGGTGGCTTGGTGAAATGAGTGCACATATGAATGAATGGATGTATAAGTTTACTTGAGCATGCATACGAGGCATTAGATCACTTAGAATATTTTCAAGGTGAGCTTACAAGGGTAACACCTTAAACCCAAGTCTGCAACTAGACTAGTTATAGACCTTGGTTGACCTAATAAGGTGTCATGAGGTGTTGTAAAGGCATATAATGGATGTATGGAAGTTTTTTAGCATGGTAATAGGTTGTATGACATACATATAAGGTGTTAATATCTTGTAATGTGATTATAAGGTCAGTTTCAAGGACTAATGTGGTTTGTAGGTCAAGGTATATAAAACAAAGAGAGAGATTGTAAGCCTAATGATGCATGAAGTTATATTTACAAGGAAATTTTTGATAGGTGAGTGTTTTCATAGGTATTTTATTCTGTATCAATCATGTTCACAAAGTTTTAAGTCTTGGTTTGAAATAAAAAACATGAAAAGTAGTTTTGAGGTCTCTCAAGTACATATAATAAAGGCATGTAAACCTAAGAAGGACTTTCAAGTGTTCATTGGCACACAAAATATATGAATGAGAAACTAAGATATTAATTAGAGACAGGGAATGGTACTATTTAATATCTTTAGGTATTATTTTTACAAATGAGAGGTAGTTCTTTATGAATAATCTTGAACACCAAAAATAGTGTTAACCTTCTCTAAAATCGTAACAATGACCTGATGTGAAAGATATTATTAAAAAAAGCCTAGAATGGTTTCAGATGAATAGAAAAAATATTGTATCATGTATTAAAATATCCTAGGCACCTATAAGTGTGATTGGTTTATTAGGTGAGTGAGTTGACCCTTTAAGAAAGGCCTAGTTTCTTAGAGATTTGTTGTAACAATCAAAATTGACCAAGTCCAAATTACTAAATGGATGGAAGACAAAGTTTGAGACATTTAATTTGTGTAAATGGTGGTTTATAGATAGGTTATATCCCTTAGGTGTGCAAAAATGGTCATCTAAGATAACCTATTTCTAATAGACATAATATTGAAAATAATAAGAAACCCAAACAACAGTGAGAAGATGATTAGGGATGTGTTATCAAGAATAGAGATGAATCCAAGTGCATGGAGAAATTATTAAAGACTTTTAATACATATTTATATTGGATATAAGTTTTGGATGTTAGTAGATATGATGAAAATTTTGTTTATAAGTTGACCTATCTAGTTTAGATGAGATAATGAGGTACAAGATTATGAGATTAGTTTGTAAGACCAATATTGCTATTTGACCATATTATCCCTCTATCTAAAAATTTTATAATTATCTCATAAGATAATAAATATTCATTATAAGTATCTATAAATTATAATACAAGTTATTGAAGGTCATTGTCACCTTGACTGTGCTTCAAGGCAAACTTGCAGTTCTAGGTAAACATGTTGTTGTGATAAGTATGAGACTCTATGCCCTAAGTTAAAGCATCTAATGTACATGGTATTTATATTTTGGAATTATATGCCCTATCCATGATTTTTATAAGGTTTGGTACTTAATTAAATTAGTGAAAAATGTTGAAGTCAAAATGGCTTGATTAGTTGAATAAGGTCTGTGAGAGAGAAGGTCAACAAAACCAATAGTTTCCATTAAAGATAATGATATTTTATCAAAATTTATTCTAATGATGTTTTAAGATCATATTCATGCATTGGAAGTCCTTAATTGTTTTCTTTTAGGTGTCAGAAGTTTAAGTTTCCATGACTATGTTTTGAGGCTAGTTGGTAGTTCAGAGTGAGCATTTTGTAGAGAAGAGTTTGAGCTTGTATACCTTGAGTTAAAGTATTGGATAAAGTTTATGATAACCATAAGGTCATGATGTTTTTTAATATTCATTTTTTTCCCATGTTTGTTTATCTAATTTGTGTTTTATCTTCAATAGTTCAAGATAATTTTTTTGGGTATGCACATGCCTAATTATGAATAGTGCTAATGGTGTGTTTCAAGTGGTGGTTGAAGCTAAAAGGTGTTATGGAACATAGAAGAGATAATAAAGGGACTATTTGAGTGGAATATGATATGTTAACATCATGGGAGGTGTTTTAATGATTTATAAGAAAGATAAAGTGTAAAGTGTCCTAAAGTAGACCTAATGGAATTAGGTCTCCATGGGACCTAAAGATGAAATGAGGCCTAATTGAGGTATGTTATAACTAAAAAGACTCAAACAACAATTGATTCATGTTTATGACATTTCATAAGAGCTATTCCATGGCCAACCTAATAGGGTAAGGGTGTTTAGCTGACCAAGAAGGATATGAATAAGAGAATTGTATAAATACAAGGTAATTTTAGGCCTATGTGAGTGAGTAGTGTGTAAGAGAATAAAATAACATATTGTAGAGTAGAAGGATGTATTTTAGACCATCATATGAGTATAAAGGATCTATGCTGAATATTTTATAGAGGTTTTGTGTATAAAGATCAAGGTCATATGACCTACTCATTTTTGAATAGACCTAATTGAGTGAATATGCCTAAAAGGTAGTTTGAGAGGGTTAAGAGTGTGAAGAGATAAAGGGGTGGTCATCGTTAGTTGGTTGAGTGTTTTATTATTTTAGGAAATCTAGTGTTTAGATCCTAAATAATAAGGGTTTAGAATGATAGGTAAAATCTAATTTTATAGGAAAAAAGATAAATTTTAATTGATAATTATACAAGACAAAGAGAAATTAACCTAGCTAGATTCATGCTAAAATAAAAGCTTCTAAGTCTAGAATTTGAGGAGTATGACTAGGTTCTAAGTCAAAAATATAGCTTTGGCTTCTATTTTATAATTAGATAGGAGTGTTAAAAACATGACACCTTAGTGTCTGGTGCTATAGTCCTCCCTAACACTATTGTCCTAAGGCTAAAAGCTTTCTAGGTTTTGTTTGCTTGCTCAATATGACCCTGTGTACCAATTTTTAGGTCTTGGGATTCACCAGAGCTTGCTATAGGTCTATTTCAATGTTCAGTAGCTATATTAATCTTCACACATGGAAATAACACATAGATCAAAAGCAAAAGGGGGAAAATTGGTTTAGGGGAAGAATGACCACAAAATCAAGAACCCCTACCATTCTGATTGCTACCTACATTAATCCTTAAGCTAGGGTCTCAGATCTGATGTAGTTATCCCTTAGGGAACATGCATAATCAAAATTAATGATTGATGTAAGAATGAATTTTTCCTATGCCATTCATTGATCAAGTATGCAAATCTATGTGTGATACAGAGAAGCTAAGCTATACTATTGATTGATTTTATCATGTCTAATGTGCTAAATAGTAAGTGCTAGATGTAAAGTGCCTTATGTAGTCCTTTATATAGGAGATTCATTATTTTGAATTTGGGAGATTTATTTACATTTGAATAAAATTAGAAAACTTAGGGATGAAGCAAAGAAAAGAGGTAAGACTCATCTTGCAAGAGAAACTGACTGCTAGAACCAAATTTGCACTATGACAACAACATTGGAAATTAGACACCCTAGGTTTCAGCACTATAGTCCTATTTGGGCACTATTACCTAGGCGGTGTAGGACCTAGGGAGATGGCTCTAGGCCTAAAAGATCTTCTTGGGTCTAAAAGGGTTAAGTCTGGAAAGCTATGGATGACTAGGGATAAACAAAGAGATGTCTAGGGAATGTAGTAAGACTAAGACTAGTTAGACAAAGGGACATGGCTAGATGTGAATAAAATATCATATTCTCCAGTTAGAGTCTCCTATGAAAAGACATGATATGTGTGTTTGCTTGACCAATTTAGGGTGTATACATTTATCCCCCTTTTAATCTAGTGATGTAATGAAATTAAGTACTAGATTAAAAGAAAGAAAGAAGATGCATACCTAAACTTACCTGTGTGATGAAAAAGGGTCCATCTTCTTGGATAAAGAAGTGGATGAGGAACTAAAATAATGCTTGGAGAAATAAATAATACCTATAATAAATGACCCCTATACTAAATTTGAATAATCTAAACTAGATTTAAAAAGTGCTCAGAGGTCCAAAACTAATGTCTGTTCTTTATCCCACACAAATTCCTGGGTCTGAGTCTAAGTAATACAATGGACCAATCACTACAGATGATCGTATGGTCCAATTTGGTGACAACCTAAGTAATGTCTAGGTGTAAATTATAAACTATGGTAAATGTGTAAGAATAAAATGGCATGTCTTACCATCCCAATCTATATAATCTTGGAAGATGAAGGATTTAAACATCTGTGCTATGCCCCCAAATCTAGTATGTGAGTAGTACATCTAGATAATCTATAAATATATATAATCACATGTGATATGATCTATCATGTCATATCCCATGTAAAAACTAGAGATCAAAACAATATGCTCTACACTATGCCTATAATCTGCTATCTAGTCTATAACTATGTCATGTTGTATGAAGTTATATGTGTGAGACATGTAGTAATGTACATGCCCCCAAACTTGGTATTTGGATAGTATACATATCTATAAATTGAAGGTGTATCCCTTTGAATGTCTTGAGTAATGTTGAGTGACCCAATGTGATTTGAATCACTATATAATCTTGACCAAATTGAATTGAGTGATGCCAAGTAGCCCATATAATCTTAACCAATGTATAATCTTGACCAATCTAAGCTACGTGATGCTAAATGACCCATATAATCTGAACCACTATGTGTTTTGACTAATCTGAGCTAAATCTAATAATTTGACTGCTAGAGGTGTAAGAAACATGGTGTATCTATCTGTGTAAGTGGATAGGTGTGCTAGATAAGTTTAAGAATATGAATAGTAAGAATGATGACCCCTTTTTGGGGAGAGGGATGAAATATATGATAGATGAGGTTGAGCCAAAAGTGATGACTAGTGGTAGACTATATAGGAACTTTGTTGGTATGTATTGAATAGATCGAAAGTTTATTAGTTAATGGGTGAGATTGAATTACTGGGAGTGAAAGATATCTTTGATTGATTAAGATCGAAGCTTGTATTTGGGTATAGTAGAGATATAGAAACATTCATGAACTGGTAGGAAAATGAGGTATTAATAGATTAAATGAAGTGAATGGTTGATTGCTTGAATAGGCTGGGTTACTTGAATGTTTTGAATGAATGTTTTGATTAGTAGGTACCAATGTGTATTATCAGGGTAAAAAAGAGGTATAGGGATGTGTGAATGCCATAATAGTCAAATGATGTAGTGCAAGAGTAAAGGTTGCGTGATGTTGAAGGTATCATTTTCACTATTTTGTTGAATCAAATGGTTTGTAAAATAGAGCTATAGGGCTCTAGTTATGAGCAAAATAGTGTTTTACCTTTGAATATAAGAGTTGGTTGATATAGGAATTTTGATTGACTTTGGGTTCATTTGTGTAGTGACTAGTTTGAGATATTGAATCTCTCAATTTAAAAATGCATTGGAGATGAGCACCTTTTATGACTCATTCGAGTAGTTGGTAGCCTATATTAAGGCTAGTAGAGAGATTA